>OZ014522.1:57596241-57617921 GCA_963966055.1 Lathyrus aphaca | reverse complement strand
GGGACTTAATCCCCCCGTGGCGGGAACCCGAGACAGGGATGGGGAGTAAATTCGAAGGTGGGGATTGAGATAGGAACGTGTCCCCCGCCCCCGCCCTGTCCCAGTGACATCCTAATTATGATTATAAACATCAAAATTCGATCCTAAAATAATCCTAAGATCAAATATTTGATTTTTCAATATTTATTCTAATTAAAAATGAATTTAAATAAATTAAATCCAATAAAATATAAAATAAACATAAAAAATCAGAATATATGATTTATGGTTCGTTGATTATCTCATGATTAAGTCTGGGTTAGAAAAATATGGGCCCATTTGGCAAAAACTTAAGTTTTGGTCATTATTTGCCTTATACACCTCCTCAAATTTACCCAACTTCAACAATGCATAACTCTCTCAATTTTTATCCCATGGACGTGTTCTTGGACTTTTTAGAAAGCTTAGAGTGTCTTCTAATTACTCCTTTTAGTCCCATATTTATTTAATCTTCCATGTTCAAGTTATGAGCTTTTGAAAAAGTTGACTTTTTGTTGAATTTTTAAAGGACCTGTAATGTCTTGGCTCATATATCTCAAATGAAGCATTTATGGACTTGGCTTGTGAGACATAAAGTTGTAGGGAATTGAATTTCCTTCAAAATGAGTTTTAGATGGGAAATTTCTGATGAAGTATGTGAAAGTTATGGCTGGTCAAAGTACAATTGACTTTTCCTGAAGAAACCCTAATTTAGTAACTTCTGACTTTTGATGAATTTGAGGTTTCCTTGATGAATCATGATCAACCCTTGATAAAATGATGAATCTTAATTCATAATCTTGATGTTGACCAAAAATCTTGAAGTTTGAATGTATGTCGACCACAGTTCACTTTTTGACCAAGTTAACTGATTTTTGATTATCTGAGCATCTGACTGACCAAACTTGTAGGGCAAGTCTTGAAACTTGACATGATGATCCTTTGAAGTATATGGGTTATCATGAAGTCCACTTGAGGCTCTGGAAGTCCAATTTACCTTGGGAAACTCAAAACCCTAATTTGAGATCCATTGCTTAGGAGAAGACTTTGTCTGATGAAACCTTGAATCCCTTTGAGCAATTGAGAATATTGTGACTATTATGAGACCTCTTGAGACATATTGTATTGAATATGTGAGGGGAAATTTTGGGTTACAACACAGTCCCACTTAGGATTTTGTTTCAACTTTTGCTGGTTTTGTTTTGAATACTAACTAATTTTCCTTTATTTGAAATAATTGAAGTTATATAGTAAAGATGATACATGGTGATGATGATGGTGGTAGAAAGTGTATAATATGAGTTTATAAGGTACATATATGTGTTATGGACTGGCCTAACATATGTCATGCGTCAAATCAAGGCCCAATCCAGCAGACAACTAGGGACCAACCCACTATGAGATCCATGAGGATGTGACCGTTACGGAAATAGAGTCGTTGGCATATAGTCGTTGGGGACTCCCCCCTTACGCGCCAAAACGCCTTCCACGCGACCAACTGCCCAATGGATTTACTAAGGCAGTTACACTCAGTCAAAGGCTACGCGTCCGTATTGTGCAGGCATATGCCCCTATAAAACTCTCCATCTTTAGAGAGTCAGGTATTCACTTTTCGATCCCTTTTTACTTACGCTTTAGTTGTCACTCGGAAACTGACTTGAACGTCGGAGTACCTTGCAGGTACCCCACCATCTTCTCCTACCGTCCTACCACAATCCCATCTGAAGGCCACAAAGACCTGTTCGAATTCTTTCTGTACAATGGCGTCGTCTGTGGGAACTAACATCTTCCCCGTTTTTTCATGATCAAGATTCCCTTCCTTTCATCACAGGACCAAAGCTCATCTTTCCGTATTCATGGCAACCCCAGTGCACGAGACTGTCAAAGATATCTCCATTTCTAATGAAACCCCAATTTTCCCTCACCAACTCTAGAAAATCCCAATCCATCAAATCGTATACCTTTTGGAAGTCTACCTTAAACATCACCATTTCCCTTTTCTTTTTCATTACTTTTTATACTATCTTATTTGCTATAAAGACCCGGTCTAATATCCATCTTCCAAAAAAAATAATTTCAATTCTGATATAACTGCTCAAATCACTCTAAATAAACAATTGATTTTTAATATAATGATAACCTTCAATCTCAATAATTTATTTTGACCTATTGTTAATTGTATTTAATTGATATGCACTGACAGTGTAAAAAGTTTTACACTGTCTGAATCATAACCATCTGACGTTATAACAAATTTGACTTTTATTTTAAAAAACTTATAAAATATAACAAATGAGTGATGGTAATGAATTGAGAGTGTAAAATATTTTACACATATCAATTAATCCTTTATTAATTTTCATCCATTAAAATTAAAACCATATTCTTAACAAATATCAAAATAAACACAGTTAATACTCCCAATATTTCAATATTTTCATCTATCATCATAATCTAAAATTAATTTTTAGCGAAAATATCAAATAAAAAAAATTGTATCTACTTCCCTTTGAAATAAATGGGTGTTTCTCATTGCCCAACAAAAAATCAACCATATGACCAAAAACACTAGATGACAAAATTGACACGTCGGCATGAAACCAAACTACAACTATTCATACAGGTCCCAAAACACTTCATAATTACTTACATACCCTTACCTATTAAACCAAGATATGATGACAAACAGGGTTAAAACAGTCAAATAGAAAATATCAGGTTACGCTTTGTTTGGGAAAGTGTGTTGTTTGGCGGTGTATAACAGCGAGGATCTATAATCATTTTTTTTCCAACGCAGTTCTAAACTCACTCTACTCTCTCTTTCTTTCATTTGTTTATATTCAACGCCGCCGTTTTGGAACTTCTTTTCGCTGTTTCTGTTTCCAAAAGGGGGCAAATTTGTTCACGCGGAAATAATCGATTTTGCCACCAATTTTTTCTTCGCGGAATCGGATCTCAGGTTAATTTTAATTTCTATCAATTTCTTTTTCTTTTCATTCTGTGTGGAAATCGATTTCGATTAATTAAGTTCTTGTTTTGTATGATTTGCGTATTTGTTGTATTTTTTATTTACTTTGGGATCTTTTTGTTTGATCGAGGCTTGGTTTTTGTTATTTGGTTATGCAAATTCTTAATTTTTGATTATTGATTTTTGGATTCGTTGTGGGAATTATGGGAAATGTATTTTCCGAGAATCAATTTACTTTTCTCCACCCCTAATTTTTTGTGTACCCTAATTTTTGTTTGGATCATGGTGTTTAGGTGGAATTGCTTCAGTAATAGGTTGCTTAAGTATTTAAAGGTGTAATTCAAAGGAGGGAAATACGAGGTTTACCTAAGTACTACTAGTTTAGGCTTGCTTGTTGCTGTGATTAAGAAAATAAAATATTTGATAAGATTGGGAAGGGTTTTGCTCAATAAGATTTTGGGAATAGTCAATATAGGTAATTATGATTTAAGAGATGAAGGATTTGGATTGGTGGATTGGTGGATTTAAAGGAGTAGTTTGCAGTGATAGATGTCCTTGGTTAGTTTTATAGATGCTTTAGGAATCCTACATAAGAAGTTTTCTTTCTTTAACTTGTTTGGTGTCTGGAAAAGTATGGATACAATTTTATTTCTAAGAGCATATTGATGGGAAATTGATGGTGATGTAGTTCTAAGTTGTAAAATTTTTGAAGCACCAACCATCGAGGGGGTGCATAACTCTATATATGGACATGATAAATTCGATTGATATTAATATTATTAGTTTAGGTTTATGTAGATGTTTAGGGTTTGTGGTTACTAAAATATTTTATGGTGATTAGTTATTTGTTTGAAGTCTTTTATGGGATTTCTAGTTTCTAGTTTCACGGAAAAGCCTCCTCAGATTTTACAAACTCCTATATCACAAAAATGATATGCCTGCAGTTTTATTGGTTCTGATTTCTGACTGACCTGGCGTCTGTTTTTTTAGTATCTGGGTGGACCTGTTGGTGCCAGCTCAATCGTTTTGCCGTTTATTGAGATCTTGTGCAACAGACCAACTAGGCAACTATCTTGATTGATGAATCCTTTTACAAATGAGATAGCCAGTTTAAATAATTGACTTTTATTTATTTATTTATTTATAATAAAAAGAGACCGACTTTTAGTCATTAGTGGTAGTTAAGTTAAATGACCAGGCCTCTGATTTCATGCCACAAATAATTCCAAAAATTAAAATGATGACATTGCGCATACTTGTATGCATGCAAGGATGATGGTGCACGTGCATGCACAATGTATGCATGTGTATGTCCAGATTCTTCACTATGCTCATATTCTACATAGAAGTTGCTCCATTTTGTCATTTTATAATAAATTACTGAGGTTGCTTATTATTACCTCCCTATTCTATATTTGCTTTTGTATCATTTCTTGAATACTAAATAATATGTGGATCAGAAAATTAAAATAACAGCAGTTTGCTCTTATAGTTTACTCTTACCCCATATATGTGTATCTACACACCACCTATAGTTTACTCTTACCCCATTTTTTCTTGTTATGATACTTGTTTTGTAATGTTGCTTATTCTATTTTCAATTTATTGATGTACATGCTCTTAATCAATGATCAGAAGGAAATTTCTTTCGAGAATAAAGAAACAGAATATAGCACAGTCCTTGTCTATACTGCTCTGAATTAGTTGAATGGCGGATAAAGCATGCATCAAGCGTCTTCAGAAGGAGTATAGAGCCCTTTGTAAAGTAAGTATAAAATCCTTTGTTTTTTATACTAACGCTGTGCTTCACTATTTATATTTATTCACATTTCCAATGCTTACTATTTTGTTGTACAGTTATATAGTTATGCTTATTCTTTTATCACTGGTTTGTCTCCTCCTCTAGTTTTGTGTGTATTTGTGCAAATATCTAAGCTTGATAATTTAATGTTGTTGTGGCTGATAAAACATTTAGAGCATAAATGACAGGGAACATATATCTTCTATATTTTGCCTTTCTTCTCTTAATACAACGTAAAGTGTCTATACTATAGTTTCTGAATAATGTTTTCATGATTGATTAATCTACAATGTGTACTTTACAGACTTGGATTGTTTGGGCCTGTAATTGCCTATATCATGGTATTTAAAGAATATGTCAACTGGATGATACTTAATTTTATTTTTGTATTGTCAGGAGCCAGTTTCCCATATTGTGGCCCGTCCTTCACCAAGTGACATTCTTGAGTGGCGTAAGTTTGTTTAACACTTGCATTTCATATATGGTTTTATGTCGAGCTCTAATTTCCAAAAAGAGGAAAATGGATTTGTTGAATCTTTGGTGCATGTATTTATCAATGTTGTAGAACCTGTGACCACCCGAATCCAACGGGTTAACCTTACTCTTGCTGTGCTCTTTCCTTAATACTGCTATATTATCAACAAGAGAGGAAAATATTGTATTGTGTTGTCGGAAACTTAATTCTAATTAATTTGGTAGGGAGTTGTTGAAACTTGTTGCTGATCTTATTAAATGTTTATGTCTCAGACTACGTATTGGAAGGAAGCGAGGGAACACCTTTCTCAGGTTTAACAAATTATGATTATTGCAGTTTGACATTTTGTTTCAGCCATAACTTGGTTTGGTTTCGCGTGTCTCAGCACCCAATTTATTACTATCTCGATTAATATAATATTTATGATTTTTTGGTCGTTTTAGGTGGTTTTTACTATGGAAAAATCAAGTTTCCGCCAGAATATCCATATAAACCTCCTGGAATCAGGTGCCCTATTATTGTTATATGCTTGGTCATTCTAAATTTCATTTATTTGGTCTACTATAACCAAATTCATACTTTCTATAATGTAGCATGACAACACCCAATGGGCGGTTCATGACACAGAAAAAGATCTGTTTATCAATGAGTGATTGTAAGTTCTTTAATATATCGGGAGACAAACCACTTTTCTTTTTGTAATGAGAGAGACAGATCAAGTAGTATCTTGGTTACTCAATATTAATACAGCTAAGTTTTTCTGATTTTGCAGTTCATCCTGAAAGTTGGAATCCAATGTGGTCTGTATCAAGGTCAGAGCGTTCATATTTTGCAGTGCTTTTATGCAGTTTACTACCTTTTGTTTTTTATTTTTTCTGACTTTTGAAATTTGGCTGTATTATTTTCCTCAAGGGATTGGTATCTGTGAATAACACTAGTTGTTGATTATTAATTTATTGTTTTATTCTGATGTTTCCATTTTATGAATGCAGCATACTTACCGGGCTTCTTTCATTTATGGTATGTTATGGTTTGTTTCTTCATATTCTAATTAAAGTCTGATTTCTCATCTTGTATGTCAATTGTTTGCATAAAAGATATTGGTAGTGCCTGTTGATATTAATCCATATAATACATCTGATATATATTTTTTGAAATGACAAATGTTAGCAGTCGGTAACACTTCACAGCATATGCAGTATTGTGTTATTTTTAGAGCTTTTGATATGACAGCTTAACTTTTGCAGATGGACACCAGTCCAACCACCGGCAGTGTAAACACCACTACTGCCGAGAAGCATCGTCTTGCAAAATCTTCACTCTCTTTCAATTGCAAGAAGTAAGTATTTCGCAACAGCCCATCATGATTCAATTGAGCAAGGTCTCTGATTCCGTAACTAATGGCTGTTGTTTCCATACAGTGCAACATTCAGGAAAATGTTCCCCGAGTACGTGGAGAAGTACGAACAGCAGCAGCTTTCTGAGCAAACTGCTTCTGAGCAGCGGGTATCATCAGACGCTCGTCATGATAAAAGTTCAAATTCTGTTTCGGAAAGGAATTTAGACTCCGCGGGAGAAGACATGAAAAGGGTAGAGGGATTGAAGGACACGAGGAGAAAAAAGAAACAAGCATTTCCAACATGGATGATGTTATTACTCTTCTCCATCTTTGGGGTTGTTATGGCATTACCTCTACTTCAGCTGTGAATCTTTTTATGGGTAAGGATATTCATAAAAGGTTTTATTGGAACTGCTTGTTTATGTTCTGCTTAGGTTTTGTCATATGTCTTAACAGAATTTGTATAGGAAATATTGGACATGGAAGGTGTTGTTAAAGATATGATTTCACTCCTGTGTCTATGTTTTGGTATTGATACTTGTCATGTTATGTTTACTCTTAAAATGTTGAAGCATGTCTTCTTCTAGTCCTGGTTGGTAAACAGTAACACGCAGCTTTGCTATGGACTGCATTCTTCATGTCAATTGTCATGTTAATTCAAGTTGATGTTGTCACCATTTACTTGATTTTTTTTCATTTTATAAAAATAGATTCTTTAACTAAATCCAAGTCTCATAATTTGTCAAAAATATTTAATTAGATCATTAAAAAAAATTTTAGTCATGTTTTTGAATTTTTAAATTATTTATAATCAAGCCTCTTCTACACTTTTAAATGGTTTTTAGATTTTTAAACTTTTAAATAATTGTAATTTGGTCCACAAATTCAACAAGTTAATTAATTTATTGCAAATTATTTAAAAATTTAGAGAGTTAATTAAAAATAGTAATTCAAAGAGCTAATTACATTTTTTTAGGGTATATTATAAATTTATTATTAAAACAAACTAAATATATTTGTTTTGTTGTGGTGTGAGATAAAGAGCCTTTGTAGGATGTCAATTGGGGTATAGAAAGTGCGAATGTTGTTACAATCTTCGTCCCTTGTCATGAGAAATATTGAAGATCCATAGAGATCAGATCTTAAAATAATTAATATATTTTTTCATTAAAATTATGATAGTATTTTGCATCTTTTTTTTTACTTAAAAATATGAATATATTTTGCATCGATAAAAAAAAAGCGAAAAATCATAATTATTAACGTACTAATTGAATGAAAAACATGTTACTAATTAAAGTATAATGAAGTTGAAGAGTAATTTCAATAAATAATATGAACAAATAAAAAACATGTTACTAATTAAAGTATAATGAAGTTGAAGAGTAATTTCAATAAACAATATGAACAAATAAGAATGATCATTGTGATGATATGAATAAAGGAGACGAAGTAATAGGTGAACTTCTTTAGGATTGATTTAGATAGTAAAACAATACAATAATAAACTAAAATAAAATAAAGACTATTTATTTTTTGATATGTTAATTATTTTTTTATAAAAGATATATAAAAAAAATATAATTATATATTATATATAAGAGTTAAATAATATGGTCGGATCGGAGAATCCGTGAGACTGAGGCTACTTTCTTGATCTCTGTCTTAAAATGTCACAAAGAGAACTTTTTCCCTAATCCCGTTTTCATAGGGAAAAATTCCCAACTTCGGAGCTTTGAACAAAAAATTCTCACGGGTATCCATATTAGTAGATGCAAATTGACATCCTAGATGTCACTATCATTAGAATAGGTGCGTTAAACGCCTTTCTTAGAATAAATAACGTTTCACAAGGAACACCTGACACACGCCCTTATGCTAGCTGGTCATAATATTTTCTCTCTAGGACTTTAGTACTTTGCATAACCTTTGATGAAATCTCGATCATTGATAGTGTGTGGATGATTGCAAGATACTCAGTGGTTGAGACACATAAAAAATCTCTAAAGTATTAGGTTTCCCGTGGTTGAGACACATAAAAGACTCTAAAGTATTATTTTTTCTTTTTCGTGATTTACAATCTGTAATACATCTTCTTCTTGTCTTTCTTATTTGTTCTAATGTTCTAGTTTTTTCTGGTTAAGTTTGTACGTGATCTTTGCTCGTTGGTACTTGATATACATAAACAAAAATTTATTTCTTTTAAGATAAAACAAATGTCTTTCTCTTACTTTCACATTTTCTAGGGGTTTTCAAGCAGCGGCTTATGTATATCTATCGTTTGAACTTCTATTATTAATGTATTTGACCAGAGTACAAAATCTTCCAACTTCTCCTTTCGGTGTTGACAATTCTTCTTAGAATGGATGTTTCACCTACCATGTCTCGCAAGGAAAAAAGGGATATTTCTTTAGCATAAGTGAATCTAGAGACGTTGGACACAACTTCTACTTTCGTCTCTGTGGGTGATTTAAATCGAGCCTTTATCGTCGTGGGGTTCTAATCTGATTAGGAAATGCTTATCTTTGAGAAAGATAAGAAGGTGTGCAACAAGTATGATGGTTGTGTTATCTATTTTCATTAATTTTTGTTCTCTTTAATAAGTCTTTGTCTCCCCTTCAACGTGTTTTAGGTTAGCATTTTCAATCACTTATTGATCACCTATTTTTAAATGCACTCGATGAGTTAGACTTACATTAAAGCGTTTTAGTATTGGTGCAAATACAAAGGGAATGTGCTGAACCTGAAGCTATTTTCCATTTCTTCAAGGTTCAGCATAGCAGAACTGTTTCGGAAAAGGGTAAAGGCTTAGTATCTCTTCGCTATGTTCCATGATGTTTGACATATACACAGATAATGTGAAGCCATTCAAGGAACGGTTATTCATAGTCACCCCTATAAACGAAGTGGCTCATGCTAAAATTTAATTCATATATCTTAGGTCACCTTACCAATGCTCAGATAAATTTCCTATGTTTTAGTGTCAGAGCCACTTCCTGGAGGAGTCTGGATATATGTTTACAATATGGATGATTTAACTCGAGAGGAATCCTTATAGAAGAGGAAACATATGTCTTTCTACGAAGCTCTAGGTTATGCCATACATGTTTCCCCTTCTGATATGTCATCAAAGAAAAAATTAAGGCAACTTATGCAAACATGCCTACTTATGGAAGCCAACTCAATGGAGACTAGGAAGAACATATTCAATAAGTAAGTTGAGAATGTCGTCTCCTTTGAATTTCGTTACGTGACCTCTCTTGAAACCCTCTGTCCTTTTCCTATAGATAATATGAAATGTTAGAAAACAATGCATCAAATGGAGAGGTCTACCAAGGTAATTTCCTCTCCAAGCATTGTTACCAATACGGTGGCCCAGGGTGCGCCTACTCTAGCACAGGTGGAAATATAATATTCATTCAACCGTGTCGTGGTTGAAGATTCTTCAGAATCTTCAAAACCTGTCAATAGAGGAGAATTTGGATTTAGTTTTAATCTTGAAGAGCTTCAATATGACATATCTCTCACTAAGCGTCTTCGATTAAGGTCCTTTAAGGAACATGTATCGGCTCCAACAGGTCCAATAACAACTATATAGTTTTGGTCTTCCTTTTTTGAAGAAGATATTCTTATTTTTCAAAGAAATTTGAAAAAACTTACCAGAAGGAGTTATTGAATTTGGCGTATGACACTCGTCGAGAATCGACCATATTGGCCTTTGGAGTTGTTGGGCAATGAAAAATATTCCTTTTTAATCGTCTTTAGAGGGATAAAGGGGTGGTCGAAAAGTGTGTTGATGCCCTTACCATTGAGAAAAATCAGTGTTTATAAGAGCTCCAGGGTTTACCTCATTTTTGGGCATAAATGATGTTGTTGAACCTTTCGGGTATCCCAACACTTAGGTTGAGAAGGTGAGATTATTTTCTCAGGAAATGACAAAATAACATGACCTTATTTTGGTGTATGCGTCATTATGGAGCCCGCTCTTGGTGAAACAAACTAACCCTTGGATACTTCTAAAAAAGGATAGAAGAGCTTGATGCGTTTTTGAAGGAATCTCAAGAAGAGCGAAAAAAGGTTGAAGAATGTCTGCATGATATGCATCTTGAGAAACTTACATTGTACAATGAATATGCAAAGTCATTGGAAGAAAATTACTCTATTTCTCATGACTCTTTTGAAAGTGCTTTGCAGTGGGTGGAGTTTTTTATTCCACCGGGCCTATATCTCAAGAGAAAGTCCATCTTGAGGAAGCAATGGAAAATGAGAGGTAGGTCTCCTTGGTATAGTATCCTAATATCTGTTTCATTTTTTTTTGTTTCGGCATGTTTTTACCTGACTTATATGTATCCACTGAATGAGTAAAATTTGTGGTTCATGCCTTACAATGTGTATTTAAATCTTTGTTACTTACCATTGATTTTACCTATTTACATGATATTACTTTTAGTTCTTAGTTTGTTTCTCTAGGAGATAACTTTTCTTATGAGACCGTGCTTAAAGTTTTATTGGACATCTTTGGGGATTGTACTCGGTCAAGGGTCGATACCCCCTTCTATGTGCCCAAGTGAAAATCTAGTTTGAGTTAATATGGAATCATCGCTTCCTTTGAAGTGGATAACTATAAAGATGAGTGATCCATTCCACTTATTGTCTATTATATTTGTGAGTTCTTTGGCCCTATAGAGCTTTGATTGCTTTGTTCACACATGTATAACATTTATGTTATTACACATGAGTCTTTAATCATGAAACTTTAACTGCTTTGGTAGTATGCCCGTGGCATTTATGACAACGTCCCCGACCCATCGTTGTGTTATTGCTTTTAAAATCACAAGGAAAAGAGAGAGAGTTTAGTAAAAATTTATTTATTCTTTGATGGAATAACGTTGTATATCATAAAAGTACATCATAGCTTTGTGTATGATTCAAATTAAAATTAACCAAGCAGTGTAGCCGTTGCTTATTAGCCACCAAGAATGTGGTAGATGTGTTTGAATTTCTCATGGACTTATTATCTAACAATAACTGAACAAAATTATTTGTTGTACCTTCTAGAGACCAGATAACCATGTCTCTTAAGTTCTTGACTAGGGAAACAATGTTGATCTTCATAGCTTTTCCTTGAGCTTTCTTGTGGTTTCTCTAAAAAGCCTTGTATATCTCTTTCACTTCAAACAAGTCAGGGCATATCATCACCGACTCATCATGAAAGTTATGGTGTTTCAACTTAAGATAGACCGAGGAAGCCACAACGTCTAAGTTTGCCACAAAAGGTTTGTCCAAGATGCAATTGTAGACGTTTTTGCAAGGAAATAACAGAAATTGTGAGTCAATCGTCCTAGTATCTGGGCCTTCTCCTAGAGTGACAATTAGTTCAACATACCCCCAGGGACAATTTATAGTGTTGTTGAAGGCTTGCAGGCCGGATCCATTGTATGGTAATAACATCTCTTTTTTCAACCCTATGTTCTCAAAAAGGTCTGAGTACATGATATCATGAGAACTACCACCATCAATGAGGACTCAGGAAACATAAAAGTTTAAAATGATGGTTGTTATCACCAGAGGAATATCTCATTTAGGACCCCTCCTTCTTTTTCACTATCACAAAATTCGAGGACAAGCCTCTCTGACCCCCCAATTGAGGTGTCTCCCGTCTTTATGTTTATGTCCTCCAGGCGTAGGTATTGTTTGCACCGAACTGGGTTACCAATTATCTTGTGTTCTTTATTGTTTTTACTTTGATTCATACATGCTCTCATATTGTGTTAAATCTAGTTTAACAAGCTGGACAAGTTATCCTAGATATCTGGTTCAACATCTGTCCCATGAGGAACAAAATTTCAACCAATATAACATGATGCCTTTTAGATTGAAGAAAGCAAGCACAACCTACCAAATAATGATGAAAAGATCTTTCAATAGGAGATAAGCGAGACATTGGAGGTATATATGGACGACATGATTATGAAGTGCAACCAAGAATATTCACATGAAAACACCTAAGTCGGGTATTTGAGAGGGTTCAACAATAACATGAAGCTTAATCCATATAATAAGAATTTCATCAACTATAACTCCTTTCATTTCTTTTTCGCTACTAGTGTAAATGGAATTTGTAATGCCTCACCAAATCATACTAGCTTTGGCGATAACCTTTTCACCCCCACCTAAGACATGTATGTCGTCTTATGTATTGTGCATGTACTATACAAATAACATTATGGTTTTGATGATGACAAAACTATAATTTTTATAATCACAACTTCAATATATTGGTGACAATGACAACTATCAAGTGTTGATGACAAATGTCAAAGAGGTTTAGATCATGACAACTCTTCAAATGATTCTTGATAATGACAACCGATCAAATAAGAAATATCTCAAGTCTCATTAGTTAAAAAATCAAGTTCCATTCAAAGTGATATTCATTGGTGAATCAACTAAAAAAACTCAAATACTTACAATTATGATTTTGAAATTTAAAGGCTTTAATGTGTGAAAGTGTGAAAACTCACTGATCATAGGTTTAGGGTTGTTATTAGTCTAAATTATTTTATTATAAAAGGAACAAGTTAAGTCTTGATTTGTACTAAGATATTGCGCGAATGTGTTTTTTACACCTTATTGATTTTGTTAAAATCTATAAAAAAAAAACTAATCTGGGCGAGCACTTGTTTAATCAATTAAGATATTATAAGAAAATCTATCAATTAATTAAAGGTTATTCTAATCAATTAAAATTAAAGTTTAATTCCTCATGATCATAAGTTAATAATCAAATAAGTGACATAATTTTCAAAGATTCCTAATTTAACTTGGCTAGTCGATTCGTTCATAGATTTAATCAATTAACTCATTAAAATAGTCCATATACTCTTTTCTCTTTTAGGCAAACTTTTTCATATACAAAAAGTAGAATTATCCTTATTTCAAAATATGTCAATTTTCTGAATAGAAACTCTTATATCATTCTCAATAAACTAACACATTAACAAAAACTTATATGACAAACTAAGACACTAACAGATTGACACAATGATCTCTTGAGCATTTAAAGTGCTATTAGGTATAGAGGATTCATTAGAAACTAAACTCCTACAAAGAGGACAAGTAGAATGAGATTGAAACCACTTATCAATACAATCTAAATGAAACCCATGATTGCATTTAGGTAAAACTCTAACTTTTTCTCCTTCAACAACATCACAAAGACAAACAGCACATTCCAAACCATCTTTGAATTCTTCTGGTTTGAAAACCCTAACAGGCAAAGACTTCAAAATTGATTCTTCAAGAGGAAGTAAACCCATTGAACGTAAATGAATAATTACACTAACCATGCATATCAAAAACATTCCTATCAAAAATATAGCTCCAATCCCAATCAATTCTGCATGTTCAAAAGGATCACAATCACTCATTATGTCACTAGAAAACATCACAAAACATGCAAAGGTTAATGAATATGAAAATATTTTTACTTACCCAAGAACCATTGCAAGAGAAAATCCATGATATGGTAGGGTTTTTTTCTTCTCACTTAATCAAAGTTCTGTGTTTCAATTCAATCTTACGGCGATATTAAATTTATCAAACAAGAATTTTTGCCGTAAATTTGTATTCTCCTAAACACGAGGGTTTAACATATATGCAAAGCAAAGGTGAAGACACCTAAAAATATTTATTGGTGAAGGTAAATTACCGTTTCAAATAAATCTAAAATATAGGAAACAAATAACTTAATTTTTTTTTCATTAAAACATATTTTTAAATATGCAATTTACTTCAAGAATTAAGACTTTACTAATTTTATACTAAAATATTTATAACTAGGTTTAACGGTCATTTATCCATGCAGTATATGCTAATTTTGATTTATCCCTTTACAAAAATAATTTTGGATTATCCTTGAAAATTTTGGATATCCCTAAACGTGTAAAAACTAGAGGTAAATAAAATATATATATTTTACAGGGATAATTTTTCTAACTGGGGGACAAAAGACATATAATTTTAAAATTTCAGGGGTAATACAAAATTATTTTTTAAAAGGGTAAATCAAAACTAGCCTATATTGCAGAGGATAAATGACTATTAACCCTTGTAACTAAGAAAAATTATTTTTTATTTAGTCTTATTTAAAAAAAAAAATGAATGTACAAAAAATTAACTTGAATTTTGAATTATATATATATAATATGTTATTGTGTGCCCCAATATAACAACGTTAATAAACTATTATAGAGATATTCTCTTAGAATGCGTGCATTCAATTTTTTGAAACTTTAAATATGATTTAATTGTATTTTTTCTCTAATTATAGTATCCACCGCTGTGGAATAAAAAATAGATTTAGTTGAAAAAATTGATGATCTTGAGTTGTGGTTCCGATTTTCTAATTGGTAGCGCAGGGTGAACCTGCATATTTAACACTCCAATATGCTCAAGTTAATTCAAGATTTAAGACGAGTGTAGTGAAAGTGAAAATCATAGATTATATCTTATTTTTAGCGTATGATCTGGTTTTATACCTTGGGTCAAGTGAAGTGGATTTGAGATGAATTGGGCCTTGATCATTTGGATCTTTGGTTGATCTAGAACAGTTGCGCCCAAGGCTTGGTCGGGAACTGAATGAGCCAGGGAAAATCTTAAATAATGCAGACTGGCCTTTAAGACCGGGTCCGATGTGAAATGGAACTGAAACCTTTGGTTAATCAATAGAAAAGTAGTGGGGACAAGGGCATTAAATGGTTTCTTGTCCTAGGAACGCTTGGATTCCCGCTCCAATCACGCCAACCAAATTAAATGGGCTCCCTATCTAGGACACTTGAGTTCTTCGGTCTCTTCCATTCTTGTATGGGGGAGCACTGTGATGACTCCCATTGGATTGATACATTACTTTTGATCTGGATCGTTAATAATTATTTGATTTTTCTATTAAAATTTAGTTTTCCCTCAGGACTTCATTTTGTTCTTCTTATTGCTTCCACAATAGTTGCTTTCTATGGATCATTAAACATTGTCTTTTTAGCTCTAACATAGAGTTTCCATCATGATTTCCCTTTCTCTTTTATTCAGGTATGTTGTTTCTTCCCTATTTAACTAATAAAGGTTTTTTTCTTCTCTTTTATCATTTTAGAGGGCCAATCCTCTATTTCCGATCTGTCTCCTCTAATCCACCAGATATATTCATATGCAGAGGTGAAATACAATCGACATGAAAACGATAAACACTGAAGATTATTCTTGGGTAGACCCACAATAATCAGGGTTTTCCTCAACGTATACCCATATGGACGAGAGGATAGAGGTTCCCTTTGAAGTTGGGTCTCCTTTGGGTTGGAAATTTTTTGTGGTCCCTGTAGACTAAAGGGTGTGCCATAAATTCAAAGGAAGCTTTATTCCTTTTTTACTCTTGTATCTTGACAAATTAGGGATGTGACTCCTATTAACTGCTTTTGAAAAGGGAGTGTTGGTCATCTTCGTGTTCCTCCATCGCAATTTCATCCATGTGCTTGGAGCTTTGTGAGAGCCTTTTAATGTCGGTACACATATCAGGGGAACATGGTTCGTATTCCCTAAATATTTTCTTTCATCTCTTTAAAGTTAACCCCTTCTAAGAGTCAAGACTGTGGACTTGTTTCTCTTCGTCGACTGAGAAACAAGATATTCCATGTTTACATTGAAAGTTTGAAATATTTCAAGGAGTATTATTTCCGTTTCCCCCTTTATCATGTTGCCCATAATGATTTTTTTCATTGCTCTTTCTTCTTCTTCGACCCCAATAGCATGTTTAGAATGGAGGAGGAGATTTTGGTCTCCATATCACTTCTCCCAGAGAGCTAAAGATTATTCCACCTTGTATGAAGCCCTTATTGATGCAAAAAAAGCTATGTATGAAACATTCTTACCTTTTTCGAATTAGAAATACATTGTCGGGATATCATTGTGGCAAAGTCTAAAGATGATATCCTTAGCTCTTATTCATAACCTGAAGTATAGACACATGATTGGTCTTAGTAGTAGATTTATCAACGATTTTGCTGTACTTTGAGAAAGGTAGATCATCAAGCAAGATTCCTATAACTTTATGATGTTTTATATAGATATTTTCTTGAGCAGGTGTGAGAGTTTTTCTGTCATATACCATTCTAACTCCATTGAATGGAATATAAATGCCATCTTCCAGAATATACCATAACTCATCAAAAAGACCTATTATATGAGTATATATCTTGCTCTTCCACCATTCAAACTCAGTAGAGTCTCCAGTGAAAATTGGAGGTCTAGTTTTATAACTGTTCTTTTCTGAAGTGTTATAATCATGATTAATAATAACATGTAGAATAGGAGTATCACTTCTAATTTCACAAACTCCAGACATGATTTAATATCTTTTTCTCAGGATATTTTTTGCACCACTATTAAGTGTTTAGCACAGACCATGATCTGATGTCAACAGAATGTGAGAAAAACACAAGAAGAACGTTGAATTGTGTTGACTTTTTCTTCCTTTTTAAACTCTTGGTCAGATTCTAAAAACACGATATAAAATATGATTCCATTAGAGGTAGGTAGCGAATATGAAATGAAAGATATAAAAGTTACACAAAGAGTTATCTTGGTTCCTCTCACAACTTGAGAGTAATCCAACCCCATTGTACTTACAAGAGATTTTCACTATAATCACATAAGATTACAATTTGCTCAAGCCCACAAGAAGGAGACTTTCAATGCTCAAACACTAAATAAAGACACTTCTATGCTCAAGCACACAAGCAAGAGACTTCCAATGCTCAAGCACACAAGCAAAAGACTTTTATGCTCAAACATACAAGCAAGAGACTTAAAATGCTCAAACACTTAGTAAGAGGCTTCTAACAATCTACCTAACAGATAAACAATTGTTTCGGGTAATACATTTGATATATAATCAGAGGTGTAGAAAGAATATAATGCAAATAGACTCTTTTAAGACTTAGGGATTTCTAAGATATACTAGGATAAGGAATCTTAAGTTCAGTTTGTGCTTTGTTTTGACAGAGTAACTTCTCTTTGAATGTCAAATGTTATATTTCTTCTTCAATTCATTTAGCTATTTA
The DNA here is from genome assembly GCA_963966055.1 of Lathyrus aphaca. NCBI lineage: Eukaryota > Viridiplantae > Streptophyta > Magnoliopsida > Fabales > Fabaceae > Lathyrus > Lathyrus aphaca. The sequence continues at coordinate 57,600,209 of OZ014522.1, read as the reverse complement.
AATAGAGAAGGAAAAAATTCGCTAAAGATTCAGCACAATAAATTCACGTGAAAAAGTGGGCTCAGAAGTTGACAGTGACCTATAAGAATCATCTTGGTACTTACACTTTGACTGACTCATGTTCTGATTATCAGAAGCATACTTCTTTAAAGCCCAGTCTTTAGAGGCTGATTTATTCAACCTCTGACCTTCAGACATTGACCTCTTTAGAATTTGTCTTCTTTAGAGTCTGGTCTTCAACACCTGATCCATCATATTCTGGTATTTAAGCTTCCCTTAAGATGTTTATAGTCATAACCAATACTTGGATTGTTCATGAAATTTTAGTATATGGTCATGCACACTTGAACTAATATCAGTATACCAAATTGTTCTTTAAATACTTTGTTATCATCAAAACCAAAGGATATGGGACAAATACATTTTGTGCCAACATTACATTCTTTATTGGCAGGCATCCTTTCTTTATCTGAATTATATTCAAGTATCTAGTGGAAAAAATCTATATTACTTTGGCTAAAGGAGGGGGGATGTAAACTCAAAATTATTTCACGGTATCATGTCCTTGAGGAGAAGATCAAATGATATCATCTCAATTTCAGTTAATGGGGTTCATGTATAGGGTGTCAATGGAGTGGGGAGTGTCGTTTTTTATTATTTTCATAATCATTTTCAGTTGTTAGCAATTGATCGACCAATGATAAAAGATTTTTCTTTTAAATCTATCACTATGGAGATTGAGATTAAGCAAGTAGTTTGGGATTGTGACAGTTACAAGTTATGGACCAGATGGAATTAATCTTGGTTTTATAAGATATTTTTGGGATGTCTTAAAATATGAGTTGATGCGTGTTTTTGCTGACTTTCACCATAATGGAAAGTTGACCAAAGACTAAATAATACTTTTATTACTTTGATTCCAAAAGTTGAGAGTCCTCAACATTTGTCAAATTTTTGACCTATTTCTTTGGTCAATTGTTAGTATACAACTCTATATAAGGTTCTTGCTAATAGGTTAAGACAAGTGATTGGAAGTTATATTTCTGAGTCTCAGTCAACTTTTGTTAAAAATAGACAGATTATGTGCGGAGTTTGAAAAAATTATTATTATTATTATTATTATTATTCAAGGTTTATTTTGAAAAAACTTATGATTTAGTGGATTGGTGGTATTTGGATGATGTTATGTGTAAAAGGAAGTTTCTGATTATGTGGCGGGAGTGGAGTTTTTAATGTATTACTACAACAACTGCTTATGTGCTTGTGAACGAGAGGCCGACTAATGAGTTTAAGTTGTAAAGAGGTCTTCGTCAAGGTGACATGTTTTCCATTTTCTTTTTCTTTTAGCAGCCGAAGGGTTACATGTTTTGATGAGTGCTTTAGCGGAAAAAGGAATGTATATATGGTATGGGGTGAGGGCGTAAAACAATGTTATTGTTTTTCATTTAAAATTTGTTTGAGATTAGTGTTAAGAAAATTAGGATTTTTAATTACGGTTATTGTTTGGGAATTTGTTTCCAAAAATTGATTTTGCTATGATGGGAACAAACGAAAATGAGAGATCCAGAGGTTAGATTTTGCCAAAAAAAAAATTAAATTTAAGTAATTGATTTGGGGAGATAGGGATGAAGAAGGTAGAAAACGAGAATGTGGAAGGTTGAAACCCATATTTCATTTACCTGCAACTCGGATTTTATTTTTTATTTTCAATTTATTTAATTTAACATAACAAATATAATATTATATTAAATTTTTGCCCAGTCAACAATTTAATTATTTTTCATTACACAGTCAACAAGTTCAGTCACCCAAACCAGTAAGAGGATGTGGTAAAAATCAGTTTTTGGTTTTATGAGGGGGCGTTATAAAAAAAATTCTTCATGGGGACAAAATCAAATCTCGCTCTAATGACATGAATTGTTTTATATATAATTAACCCATAAATCAAATATTTTATCATTTTGCTCAAACATTTCATCATAAAACACATATTTTTTTTTCTTTAGATTTATTTTTTCTCTGCTAACTATCTTAATGTTGTCGCATTTTGGTCTGAATTATTTTATCTTTTAATTATTGATATCTAATTTTATGATCAACTAATCTAAGAAGACTAATCCTTACTATTATTATTCGTATCATATAAAACATTATGAATGAATAAAAAAGTTAATTTGAATAAAGAATTTCTTTTGTGATTAAAATAAAAAAGCAAAGGTGAAGTAAAATAAATTGTAACAACATAATGATTAATGATGTTTCAAAACCTAACTCCAATTGCTTCCATAACTTTACCTTCAAAGATAATAGTAACTTCATTATTCATTTTATTATATTTCACCAACCGACCTTCATTTTTTCTCGTAAAATCAAAGAAATAAATTTTTTATTACTTCAATTACTTAACAAAAACCTTAAATTCCCAACAAAATAAAATCTTGGAAGTTGATAGATTTTAGTCTATTATAAGTCACATGTAAGAATTACCTTAATATTATCAAATCAAATGTACCTTAATTTAATTTTTATTTCAATGTGATTATTATTATTCTAGTACTTAATTAGGTGTGATAGAGAATCTACATTTTTAATGTGTTTTGTTGTTATATAAGACAAATCCATTAATGCATTAATTCATCACCTTATTTAAGCAATTTGATTCTTGATAGGACAAAGTGAATGAAAAGCTTAAAATTGCAATACCATTTATAGTTTCTGTCATATTTGATATTTCACACCATGTGACATTCATATCTTTTCAAGAGTTGTTGGAGTTTTTGTTTGTACTTCAGTTTGTGTTTTTTTTGTTTTTGTTTTTGTTGTTGTTGGTAATCATGATGAACAAATCTTCACCTCAACCAAACCATTTTGATGATTATGGATTTGATCTACAACATGATTTTTCTCAGGTAATGTTTTTTGTTTTCCTATTGTTGTTCTTTTGTTTTTCAACATTGTTTGTATTCATTAACATGGTTTTTTGTTTTGGTTTGGTTTTTCAATAGTTTTTGGAGGAAGCAAAGGAACATGGACAAGAAACAAAGCAGAAGAGTTCTTCAGTGTATCCTGAAGAAGGATCTAAGAGAAAAGGATCAGAGAAAGATGGAAAGAGAAAGAAATCATGGAAGAGTTCATTGATTTCATGGTGGAAATTTGATAAGAATAAGGTTAAAGAAGCATCATCCAATAGGGTTTCTGAGAAAAGACAAGGTCATGTTTCTGGTCCTATAATGCATAACTCTTACAAAGGTTATGAAGGGAAACACAAGCATCCATTTTCTGGACCTTTGACAAGTTTGTTTAAATCTACAAAGACAGAAGAGAATGAGATTCCTTATATGACTCTCCATCAACAAAATAGTACTCGTCCCATTCAAAATTTTGGTCCCGTTTATAAGGTCACCTGACTCTCGCGTCACTTTCTATGTAAGTGTTTTCGGTGGTTAACATGTGTCTGATATTATTACGCTGATATGATATCAAAATGATTACTTCAATTTTTTAAAATTATTATTGTGACTATGTCTGAGATATTTGCGGATTAATGTAACATATACATGATGTGTAATTTCTTTTTAAGTGTGAATAAGACGCATGAATGAATGTGTAATCTGGTTTTACTAATCTTTGGATTTGATGAAGTTTGACATTTTAGTCTTGAATTTTTAGTATACAATCCATAGTGGATTCCCTAACCTAGAGGCAAAGAAGAGTTCCCTAACATAAAGGCAATGAAGAATCACCTAAAGTGTGAAAGGTTAGGAGGGAAAAAAGCTAAAAAGGCATTGGGTAGCATTAGTCAATGGATTGTGAAAAAGACAATATGATTAAGAAAAAAATACACATGTGCCTGCCATTGTCTAGGCAACCGAAATAACAAGAATATAAGTAATTATTTTAAGAAAGCTTTTTTGTCGGATTTTTAGACTTGTGAAAAGGGAATCTAAACAAAAGAGAGTCATCTTTTA